>CM066567.1:50660195-50702695 GCA_033816785.1 Picus viridis | reverse complement strand
ACCCCTCCCCAGCCTCATTGCCCTTCTCTGGACACGTTCAAGAGTCTCAATGTCCTTCTTAAATTGAGGGCCCCAGAACTGGACACAGGACTCAAGGTGTGGCTGCTGCTGCTGCTGCTGCTGATGATGATGATTATTTCTTCTCACACCAAACCTCTCAAAACTGTGTTGGATTTCCGCCGCCTTAAAGTATCTCAGCTGTCAATCCACTGTGTCTGTACCCACCTGCTCTTTCTAGGTGTGTAGGCCACACAGATCACAGTATCACAGTACATTAAGGGTTGGAAGGGACTTCCAGAGGTCAAGTCCAACCCCCCTGCAAAGCATCATCACCCAGGGGAGTCTACACAGGAATGCATCCAGGTGGGTTTGGAAAGTCTCCAGAGAAGGAGACTCCACAACCTCTCTGGGCAGCCTGTTCAGTGCTCTGTCGCCCTCACTGTAAAGAAGTTTCTCCTCATGTTGAGGTGAAACCTTCTATGTTCAAGCTTGAACCTGTTGTTCCTTCTCTTATTACTGTGCTCCAATGAAAAGAGCTTGGCCCCCTCCACATGACACCCACCCCTCAGATACTGATAGACATTGATCAGATCCTCTTCATTTTAGGAAAGATATTGAGTTGCTCAAATGTGTCCAGAGAAGGGCAACAAAGCTGGGGAGGGGTTTGGAGCACAGCCCTATGAGGAGAGGCTGAGGGAGCTGGGATTGCTTAGCCTGGAGAAGAGGAGGCTCAGAGGAGACCTTCTTGCTCGCTACAACTACCTGAAGGGAGGTTGTAGCCAGCTGGGGTTGATCTCTTCTCCCAGGCAACCAGCACCAGAACAAGAGGACACAGTCTCAATCTGTGCCAGGGGAGGTTTAGGCTGGAGCTTAGGAAGAAGTTCTTCCCAGAAAAAGAGATTGGCCATTGGAATGTGGTGCCCAGGGAGGTGGTGGAGTCTCCATCACTGGAGGTGTTTAGGAAGCGACTGGATGGGGTGCTTGGTGCCATGGTTTAGTTGATTAGATGGTGTTGGGTAATAGGTTGGACTTGATGATCTCAAAGGTCTTTTCCAACCTGGTTAATTCTATTCTTTTCTGTTCTATTCTATTCTAGACTGGACATTAGGGAAAAAAATTCTCCCAGCAAGAGTGGTCAGGCATTGGAATGTGCTGCCCAGGGAGGTGGTTGGGTCCCCAAGCCTGGATGTGTTTCAAGGTGGTTTTGATGTAGTGCTTGGGGCTATGTTTTAGGGGTGAGCCTTGTAGAGTAGGGTTCTGGGTTGGACTTGGTGATCCTGAGGGTCTTTTCCAACCTGACTGTTTCTGTGATTCTGTGTTTCTCTGAAATCCCCGAAGTAAGGACCTGTGAAAAACTTCTCTTTATTTATCACACTGTGGAGGAGTTTCAATGCTGGTCTTCAGATAAATTGGTTCCAGTTCACATCAGGTGAGTGGGATAAGGTTCTAGTCCAAAAAGGTTGAACTGATCTCAACATGAAGAAAACTTGACTTGACAAAACCAAAATCTGCCATTAGATAAGCTGCAGGACCAGTGACCTCAGTGGCTCTTTCCCCTTTCTCTCCAAGGTTTTGCTTCATGCATCATGAAGCATTAGTTTGACAGCCAGCAGGGCACTGAAAGATGGAAATAACATTTTACAAATGTAAAGTGCTTGACTCATTGAGCTGCCCTGGCAAGGCAGATGTGTTTTGTTCATAGAATCATAGAATTCTCAGGGTTGGAAGGGTCCTCAGGGATCAGCCAGCTCCAACACCCCTGCCATGGGCAGGGACACCTCACACTACAGCAGGTTGCTCACAGCCACATCCAGCCTAGCCTCTAAAAACCTCCAGGGATGAGGCTTCCACCACCTCCCTGGGCAACCTGTTCCAGTGTCTCACCACCTTCCTGGGGAACAACTTCTTCCTAATATCCAATCTGAATCTACCCATTTCTAGTTTTGTTACATTCCCCCTAGTCCTATCACACCCTCAAAAGTCCCTCCTCAGCCTTCTTGTAGCCCCCTTCAGATACTGGAAGGCCACAATTAGGTCTCCTCAGAGCCTTCTATTCTCCAGACTGAACAATCCCAACTCGCTCAGTCTGTCCTCCTAGGAGAGCAGCTCCAGCCCTCTGATCATCCTCATGGCCCTTCTCTGGACACATTCCAGCACCTCCAAATCCTTCCTGTAATAGGGGCTCCAGAACTGGACACAGTACTTCAGGTGGGGTCTCACCAGAGCAGAGCAGAGGGGAAGAATCACCTCCCTCAACCTGCTGGCTCTGCTTCTCTTGCTGCAGCCCAGGATGGGATTGGCTTTCTGGGCTGCAAGTGCACACTGCTGGCTCATGTTGAGCTTCTCATCCACCAGCACCCCCAAGGCCTTTTCTTCAGGGCTGCTCTCAAGCCACTCCTGCCCAGTATATATCAGTGCCTGGGATTGCCCTGACCCAGTTGCAGGACCTTGCCTTTGGTCTTGTTGAAGCACATGAGGCTGTCATGGGCTCACCTCTCCAGCCTGTCAAGGTCCCCCTGGCTGGATCCCTTCCCTCCAGCTATCTGCTGCAGCACAACAGCTTGGTGTTGGTGGTGAACTTGCACTCAATGCCACTGTTGTGTGCATAGTTCTTTAAACTCGGAACTCCTGTAAAAGACTTTCAGGTGAGTCTGTGACAAAAAGAAATCTGTTTAGATCCCTCTCATTTCTGATTCTTGTCTCTCTTTTCTGCTGTGCTTTGAATGGAATGGAATGGAATGGAATGGAATGGAATAGAATAGAATAGAATAGAATAGAATAGAATAGAATAGAATAGAATAGAATAGAATAGAATAGAATAGAATAGAATAGAATAGAATAGAATTAACCAGGCTGGAAGAGACCTTTGAGATCATCGAGTCCAACCTATCACCCAACACCATCTAATCAACTAAACCATGGCACCAAGCACCCCATCAAGTATCCTTCTAAACACCTCCAGTGATGATGACTCCACCACCTCCCTGGGCAGCACATTCCAATGGCCAATCTCTTTCTGGGAAGAACTTCTTCCTATCATCCATCCTAAACCTCCCCTGGCACAGCTTGAGACTGTGTCCTCTTGTTCTGGTTTGCCTGGGAGAAGAGACCAACCCCCACCTGGCTGCAACCTCCCTTTAGGTAGTTGTAGAGAGCAATAAGGTCTCCTCTGAGCCTCCTCTTCTCCAGGCTAAGCATCCCCATCTCCCTCAGCCTCTCCTCATAGGTCTTGTGCTCCAAACCCTTCACCAACTTTGTTGCCCTTCAGCAACCTCCCTTTAGGTAGTTGTAGAGAGCCATAAGGTCTCCCCTGGTCACAGAGCCGAAGCAGGGTGTTTGAAGTAGCTCAATGTTCTGCACTTGGAGTAGAAACTTTGCTTCTGATCACTCTCAGTCAATGCTTTTTGCTCCTTGGCTTGCTTGAAGGTAAAAGATTTGCCTAAAAGCAGCTGTCTGGCTCAGAGCAGAATGTGGAGAGATGAAATTCCAGGGGATTAAACTGGACTTTCCCAGGCAAGATCACGTATACAGCGAGATATGTGCCCCTCTGTTTACTCCTCCATAGAGGCCAGTGTGGACAGCTTGAGAAGCTTGCAGATAGCTCACATACCACGAGAAGTTACTGCTCAGTGAGGAATCCATCCTAAATTTATCTCATTTCTAGGACAGCAGTTTACAGTGCTCTAATTTATAGCAGTTGGCATTTTCAAAGAGATACCTCTTTCCTTCTGAGTCTTGACTTTTCACTTGGGAAACTTCTCTCCTCAGCTCTGGGGTTTTTTTCATTCCCTTACAGGCAAAAGCATGAGCTGCTGAAAGGTCCCAATTTAAGTTCTGTTAGACAGCAGAGTGCCCCCAAATGGTCTCTCTGGGGGAATACTCTTGGCAAAGGCTGCATGCCTGCTCTTGGTTGCTTCTGTGAGGGTGAAATTCCCACCCCTAGGACAGCCACGGGGCTCTATAGTGCTGGAAGAGGAAAATATCAGTAAGCTCAACCTCAAAATGATGGGAGGGAATATAGAACTTAATGGATATATGAGGGAGGTAGGTAGGTGTACAATTTGTGGGGTTGCAATGACAAAGGCAGACGGAAGAAGGCTGCAGGGGGACTGTTTCCAAAGGCCTGTAGGGATGAATACAGAATACAGAATTAACCAGGTTGGAAAAGAACTCAGAGATCATCGAGTCCAACCTATCACCCAACACCATGTAATCAACTAAACCATGGCACCAAGTGCCTCATCCAGTCTCCTCTTAAACACTTCTAGGGATGATGACTCCACCACCTCCCTGGGCAGCACATTCCAATGGCCAATCACTCTTTCTGGGAAGAACTTCTTCCTAACATCCAGCCTAAACCTCCCCTGGCACAGCTTGAGGGACAATGGTCTGAAATGAGAGAAGAAGGGATTTTGACTGGATGTGAGGAACAAGTTGTTTAGCATGAGGGTGGTGGAACACTGCAACAGGTTGCCCAGGGAGGTAGTTGAGGCCCCATCCCTGGAGATCTTCAAGGTGAGGCTCCACAAGACTCTGGGCAATCTGATCTAATAGGATAGGATAGGATAGGATAGGATAGGATAGGATAGGATAGGATAGGATAGGATAGGATAGGATAGGATAGAGTAGAGTAGAGTAGAGTAGAGTAGAGTAGAGTAGAGTAGAGTAGAGTAGAGTAGAGTAGAGTAGAGTAGAACGGAATGGAATAGAATAGAATAGAATAGAATAGAATAGAATAGAATAGAATAGAATAGAATAGAATAGAATAGAATAGAATAGAATAGAATTAACCAGGTTGGAAAAGACCTTCTAGTGAAGGATGCCCCTGCTGACTGCAGGGGAGGTTGGTTCCGATGACCTTTGGAAGTCCCTTCCAGCCCAAGCCATTCAATGATTCTGTGTTGAGAGTTTGGTCTTTACCAGCTATTTCCTTGGCAGGTTTGTATGTATTTTGGGGTTGGAGGTGCACACACTCTATGTCTTGTTGCAATACCTCTCTAGCAGCAAGGCTAAGCTAGTTCTTACTAACTTAATTGAGGCAAGGAAACCTAAACAGGACAGGAGCAGCATGAGCACGGCACAGTTGCTTACAGTGTGAGGCATCTAGCAAGAGGAGTGTGTAGAATAATTTTCATAGAATCATAGAATTTTTCTGATAAACATCCCACAGTCAACAGTGGATAAATGATTCCAGCCTCTTCCATGGGTAGCAAACATCCATCACGTTCCTCCCCCTCTACTCTGCCCTGGTGCGATCTCATCTTGAGTACTGTGTTGAGCTTTGGGCTCCCCAGTTCAAGAGGGACAGGGTTCTGCTGGAGAGGGTCCAGTGCAGGGCTATGAGAATGATTAGGGGGCAGGAGCACTGCCTGGTGAGGAGAGGCTGAGGGACCTGGGGCTTTTTGATCTGGAAAAGAGAATATAAATATCTGAGGGCTGGGGTCAGGAGGGAGGGGACAGGCTCGGCTCACTTGCTCCCTGTGACAGGACAAGGAGCAATGGATGCAAGCTGCAGCACAGGAGGTTCCACCTCAACACAAGGAGGAACTTCTTTGCTGTGAGGGTCACAGACCACTGGAGCAAGCTCCCCAGAGAGGTTGTGGAGTCTCCTTCTCTGGACACTGTCCAGGCCACTTTCAAGGCCTGTCTGGATGCATTCCTGTGTGACCTGAGCTAGATTTTATGGTCCTGCTCTGTCAGGGGGTTTGCACTCATTGATCTCTTTGGGCCCTTTTCAATCCCTGACATCTTGTGATCCTTTGATCCCCCATTCAAAGGAAGATGCAATCACTAACCTACACATCTGGAACTCTCTTGAATGAATTATTCCAGCTCTGGAAAACATGATTTCTACACTTGGGAAAAACTGAAAAGGGGGAAAGTAACCAATTTCCCTCAGCAAATTTAGCAACAGAAAAGAAAGCTATAAATACTTGAAAGCTGACATGACCTGCTTGTCTGGACATAAATATGAAAGCTACTCTGTGGAAAAGGAAAGCAAACTTTCTGCTTGATTTTGGTCTACTCCTTTATTATTATTATTATCATTATTTTCTAACCAGATTTCAGGGTGTGCAGGCTTCTATGGCCACAGGGGTTTGCTGTTATTTCTTTATACCTCATCTGAACATGACTTCATTAATGTTATGATCTTGAGTTTGAAGCAGGCAACCAGCACCAGAACAAGAGGACACAGTCTCAAGCTGTACCAGGGGAGGTTTAGGCTGGAGGTTAGGAAGAAGTTCTTCAAAGAAAGAGAGATTGGCCATTGGAATGTGCTGCCCAGGGAGGTGGTGGAGTCACCATCACTGGAGGTCTTTAGGAAGAGACTGTGTGGGGTGCTTGGTGCATAGTTTAGTTGATGAGATGGTGTTGGGTGATAGGTTGGACTTGATGATCTCAAAGGTCTTTTCCAACCTGGTTAATTCTGTTGTTCTGTTCTATTCTATTCTATTCTATTCTATTCTATTCTATTCTATTCTATTCTATTCTATTCTATTCTATTCTATTCTATTCCATTCCATTCCATTCCATTCCATTCCATTCCATTCCATTCCATTCATAAGCGGAGAGGTGCTTTCCATGTTTCCATCCTGCTGATTTCAGTGCACAAGGAATTGCTTTGCACAGTGATGCCGTGATGCTGCATCAAAAGCTGATCATGTTTCTTCAATAGCTTGTATGAGGCTTTGCCATCATGACTTTCAAAGAAAGGATTGGATGTTAGAAGTTCTTCCCCATGAGGGTGGTGAGACACTGGCACAGGTTGCTCAGGGAGGTGGTGGAAGCCTCATCCTTGGAAGTTTTGAAGGCCAGGCTGGATGTGGCTGTGAGCAACCTGATGTAGTGTGAGGTGTGCCCAGGCAGCCAAGAAGGCCAATGGCATCCTGGCTTGCATCAGGAACAGTGTGGCCAGCAGGAGCAGGGAGGTCATTCTCCCCCTGTACACTGCACTGGTTAGGCCACACCTTGAGTCCTGTGTCCAGTTCTGGGCCCCTCAGTTTAGGAAGGATGTTGAGTTGCTGGAACGTGTCCAGAGAAGGGCAACAAAGCTGGTGAGGGGTTTGGAACACAAGCCCTATGAGGAAAGGCTGAGGGAGCTGGGGTTGCTTAGCCTGGAGAAGAGGAGACTGAGGGGAGACCTTCTTGCTCTCTACAACTACCTGAAAGGAGGTTGTAGCCAGGCAGAGGTTGGCCTCTTCTCCCAGGCATCCAGCACCAGAACAAGAGGACACAGTCTCAGGCTGCGCCAGGGCAGGTTTAGGCTGGATGTTAGGAAGAAGTTCTACACGGAGAGAGTGATTGCCCATTGGAATCGGCTACCCGTGGAGGTGGTGGAGTCACCTTCACTGGAGGTGTTCAGGAGAAGACTTGATGGGGTGCTTGGCTGTATGGTCTAGTTGTTGGGTGGGTTGGATTGTTTGATGGGTTGGACGCGATGATCTTGAAGGTCTCTTCCAACCTGGTGTATTGTATTGTATTGTATTGTATTGTATTGTATTGTATTGTATTGTGTCCCTGCCCATGGCAGGGGTTGGAACTGGATGATCCTTGAGGTCCCTTTCAACCCTGACAATTCTATGATTCTATGATGATAGAAGCATAGAAGCATATAGAAGCATAGAAGCATATAGAAGCATAGATGCATAGAAGCATAGAATGGTCTGGGATGAAAGGGACCTCTAAAGGTCATCCAGTCCAACCCCTCTGCAGTCAGCAGGAACATCCTCAACTAGATCAGGTTGCCCAGAGCCCTCTTGAGCCTCACTTTGAATGTCTCCAGGGATGGGGCCCCAACCACCTCCCTGGGCAGCCTCTTCCAGTGTTGTACCACCCCTGTTCCTAACATCCAATCTCAATCTGCCCTTCTCTACTTTGAAGCCATTTGCCCTCATCCTGTCTCTGCAGGCCTTTGCAAACAGCCTCTCTCCATCCTTCCCGTAGGCTCTTTCCGGTACTGGAAGGATGTTACTAAGTCTCCCCAGAGCCTCCTTTTCCCAGGCTGAACACCCCCAGCTCCCTCAGCCTGTCCTCATAGCAGAGTTGCTCCAACCCCCTGATCATGGCCCTCCTCTGGATGTGCTCCATCAGGTCCATGTCCTTCATGCATTGAGGGCTCCAGAGCTGGACGCAGCACTCCAAGTGTGGTCTGACCAGAGCAGAGCAAAGTGGCAGAACATCGTGACTTGTGAGTTAGTGTTGTGATGGCAAAGCTTGGCCTTCAAGGGCCTCTTGAAATTCAGTTGACTGAGACTTGCTTTTCTTCCCACCCAGCCATTGTGCTGTGCTGTAGTCACCTTTGTTGGTTCTGATGAAAGGCATTTGCAGGGATATGTGATACAGCCTGCCAGCCTTCTGGAGATGTGGAAGCCAAAGGCTGGTGTGAGGTTTCAAGTGGAGTGATTTCATAAATTAACTTGAATGTGACCTGTAGCTCCTTTGTCAAATAATAGGTGAGCAAATGAATTTGAATGGGTATTATCTCAAAGATGAAAGCTAATGTTAGCATCTGAATGGGACCTGGAAACCTGGCATGGTTTTAATGAGCTTCAGTTTTCTTGTCATGCCTCTCTTAGGGGGACAGGCTGAGGGAGCTGGGGCTGTTCAGCCTGGAGAAGAGAAGGCTCCAGGGAGACCTAATAGCAGCCTTCCGGTAGCTGAAGGGGGCCTACAAGAAGGCTGCAGGGGGAGTTGTTTACAAAGGCTTGCATTGACAGGACAAGGGACAATGGTTTGAAATTAGAGAAGAGCAGATTTAGATTGGGTGGTAGGAAGAAGTTCTTTATAATGAGGGTAGTTGAGCACTGGAAGATTGCCCAGGGAGGTGGTCAAGGCCCCATCCTTTCAGATATTGAAGGTGAGGCTCAGTGGGGCTCTGAGTGACCTGATCTAGTTGAGGATGTCCCTGCTCACTGCAGGGGGCTTGGACTAGATGACCTTTAGAGGTCCCTTCCAACCTGGGTGATGATCCTATGATCATGCCTGGTGAACGAATAGTTCATGTCCTGAAGGTGGCTACGGCAGAACAATGGCATGAGCAGACATGAAACAAAACCAGAGACATCTACCTCACTCCATTCTCACCTTAAAGTGTGTGTTCACATAAAAATAAGACTCAAGCACTGATTTCCTTAAGTGTTCAGTAATTCACAGTGTCTTGAGGCTACCCAGAGAACAGCCTCGAGCACAAGCCCTACAAGGAGAGGCTGAAGGAGCCACGATTGTTTAGCCTGTTGCAGTGTTCCAGCAGCCTCATGCTAAAAAACTTGTTCCTAACATCCAATCTAAATCTGCTCTTCTCCCATTTCAAACCATGGCCCCTTGTCCTGTCACTGCAGGCCTTTGCAGACAGTCCCTCTTCAGCCTTCTTGGAGCCCCTTTCAGGTACTGGAAGGCTGCTCTTAGGTCTCCCCAGCACCTCCTCCAGGCTGAACAACCCCAGCTCCCTCAGCCTGTCCTTGTAGCAGAGCTGCTCCAGCCCCATGATCATTTTCATGGCTCCATCAGGTCCTTCCTGTGTTGAGGGCTCCAGGGCTGTACACAGTACTCCAGGTGAGGACTCACCAGAGCAGAGCAGAGTGGCAGAATCACCTCTCTCAATCAGAGTGGCAGTCAGTCTTCTAGCCACACTTCTTTTGATGCAGCCCAGGCTGCCACTGGCCTTCTGGGCTGCAAGTTCACACTGTCTGCTCATGTCCAGCTCCTCATCCGTCAGCACCCCCAAGTCCTTTCCCACATGGCTGCTTTCTATCACCTCAGCCTCTGGTCCGTGTTGATAGTGAGGGTCCTGTTTTCAGATCTCAGCTTTTCAGTGTCTGTGAACATGTGGTGTGTTCCAGACAGTTGCACAAGAAGAAGAAGAAGAAGAAAAGAAATGTAAATGGACAGATCATGTCTCAGTTATGGCTCAGCTCTTCATGATTTATCTCAAAAAGGAAGCAGGTCCTGAGTGGGGAGGGCAAACCAAAGGTCTCCACTGAAGTGTTAGCTCTGGGAGTCTGTTGAGTGGAAGTCTGCTTGTAGTTTATTGAATGATCATATCCTTAGTCAGTTAAGGCAGAACCTATTGCCAGTGGGTGACCTAAACCTCTTCTGGCATTGCCTGAGAGAAATCAGTCTGATTGATGCTTGTGAAATGGACCTCAACAAAAGACCTTACTAGCTCATTCAACGTTCTCCATCCTGTAGTGGATGAGCCAGTGATCACAGAATCACACAACCACAGAGTGTTAGGGGCTGGAAGAAACCTCAGAAGATCATCCAGTCCAACCCCCCTGCCAGAGCAGGATCACCTAAGGCAAGTCACAATGGAACATATCCAGGTTTTGAATATCTCCAGAGAGAGAGAGAGACTCCATAACCCCCATGGCTAGATGGATCAGTGGGCCAAGCTGCAGCGAACTCTGATGAGTGACACAGGTGACAAACACCTGGAGCAACCCAACTTGGTGAAATAAGCAAAAGAAAGTTTACTGTAACTCCCTGCTGCTCCTTTTGCTGCAGCCTGCTCTGTTTGTAACACAAAGAACACATTTCACAGCTGGGAGATCATCTCTGGGGCAGAGAGGATGGTCCTGCTTACTGCAGGGGTTGGACCAGGTGACCTTCGGAGGTCCCTTCTAACCCAGACCATTCTGTGATTCTATGATTCTTTGATTCTATGATTCTTTGATTCTATGACTCTATGATCTCTGGAAACAATGCAATATGTCCAGAGATCATAGAATGTGCCCTTGTGGCCAAGAAAGCCAATGGGATGCTGGGGTGCATTCAGAGGAGTGTGTCCAGCAGGTCCATGGAGGTTCTCCTCCCCTCTACTCTGCCCTGGTAAGATTTCACCCGGAATATTGCATCCAGTTCTGGGCTCCCCAGTTCAAGAGGGACAGGGATCTGCTGGACAGAAGCCAACAGAGGGCTACAAGGATGATGAAGAGACTGGAGCTCAGCCCTATGAGGAGAGGCTGAGAGACCTGGGGCTGCTTAGTCTGGAGAAGAGAAGACTCTAGAGAGGGGCTTTAATAAATGTCTATAAATATCTGAGGGCTGGGGGTCAAGAGGAAGGGGACAGGCTCTTAGTTGCATCCTGTGATAGGACAAGGGGTAATCGATGTAAACTACAAGCACAGGAGGTTCCACCTCAACATGTGATAGGAGCTTCTTCACTGTGAGGGTCACAGAGCACTGGAACAGGCTGCCCAGAGAGGTTGTGGAGTGTCCTTCTCTAGAGCCTTTCCAGCCCCATCTGGATGTGTTCCTGTGTGACCTGTGCTAGATTCTATGCTCCTGCTCTGGCAGGGGGCTGGACTCAATGATCTTTGGAGGTCCCTGTGATGGAGATGGGACCAAGTCCACCAGGACTGTGAGGTGTGGTGGCATCCTTCAGGGGTTGTTACTGGCAACAGTGCTGTTGAACATCTTTGCCAGCGACACGGGCAGTGGGATAGAAGCACCCTCAGCACGTCTGTGGATGACACCAAGCTGTGTGGTCTGGTTGACATGCTGGAGGGAAGGGTCTTGGGCTGGCTTGAGAGATGGGCTCAAGTTCAGTAAGGCCAAGTGCAAGGGCCTACACCTGGGTTTAGGTTGAAAGGGACCTTGAAGCTCATCTAGTTCCACCCCAACCCACCTACCAGCTGCCGTCTTTTACCTGCCATGTGGGGAAATTACTTTAAGGAAGGGAGTGATGAGTAGGTCAAGAGAGGTTCTCTTTCCACTCTACTCTGCCCTGATGAAGCTGCATCTGGGATATTGTGTCCAGTTCTGGGCCCTCAGTTCAAGAAGGACCTCAGGAAACTACTAGAGAGAGTCCAGAACAGAGCCACAGAGATGCTGAAGGGAGTGAAACATCTTCCTGGTGAGGACAGGCTGAGGGAGCTGGGGCTCTTTAGCTTGGAGCAGAGGAGCCTGAGGGGTGACCTCATTCCTGTTGATAAAGATGTGCAGGGCAGTGTCAGGAGGCTGGAGCCAGGCTCTGCTCAAGGATGTCCAGTGATATGACAAGGGGCACTGGGTGCAAGCTGGAGCAGAGGAGGTTCCACATGAATAGAAGGGAAAACTTTTTCCCTGTGAGAGTGCCAGAGCCCTGGAGCAGGCTGCCCAGAGAGGCTGTGGAGTCTCCTTCTGTGCAGTCATGCCAAACCCACCTGAATGCATTCCTGTGTGACCTACTCTAGGTGATCCTGCTCTGGCACGGGGGTTGGACTGGATGATCTTTCAAGGTCCCTTTCAACCCCTAATGTTCTGTGACTCTGTGAATTATTTCACACTGTCTTCTGACTGTGGGTTGGTTTATGTTTGGTTTTGGTTTGGTTTGTTTTTTCCCTTAGCCAATGTGGACACTTGCTCCCTTCTACCTACCACCAGGACCAGGATTTCTCTGGAAAGAAACAAAATATCCATAACACCATGCCAGGTCACATCAAGTCATTCAGGCTTTCAGGACATAATACAAGCCTACACAATGTGACATGCTTGCTGCATCATGTCACAAATCTTCAGAGACATTATAGGGGTTTTTTAAATTAATGTGGAAGTTACCATGGCTACAAAACCTCTTTATTCTATTCAGATTTGAAGCAGTTTTTGAATATTGAATAAACCACTCTTTCCTTTCCAGCAACAGCACAGCAAGTGTTTCACAGAGTCACAGACTGCTTGGGGTTGGAAAGGACCTTGAAAGATCATCCAGTCCAACCCCTGCCAGAGCAGGATCACCTACAGCAGATCACACAGGAACACATCCAGGCAGGTCTTGAATATCTCCAGGGAGAGAGACTCCACAACCCCCTTGGGCAGCCTGTTCCAGTGTTCCATCATCCTCACAGTCAATTTTTTCCCCCTCATGTCTCCATGGAACTTCCTATCCCTCAGCTTCCACCCATTGCCCCTTGTGCTGTCATTGGGCATCACCCAGCAGAGCCTGGCTCCAGCCTCCTTCCAGCAACTCAACATCTTTCTTAAACTAAGGGGCCCAGAACTGAATTACACAGGACTCAAGGTGTGGCCTAACCAGTGCTGAGTACAGGGGCATAATGACCTCCCTGCTCCTGTTGGCCACACTGTTCCTGATACAGGCCAGGATGCCACTGGCCTTCTTGGCCACCTGGGAAGTTGCTGGAAGGTGTCCAGAGAAGGGCAACAAAGCTGGGGAGGGGTTTGGAGCACAGCCCTGTGAGGAGGGGCTGAGGGAGCTGGGGTTGCTTATCCTGGAGAAGAGGAGGCTCAGAAGAGACCTTCTTGCTCTCTACAACTGCCTGAAGGAAGGTTGTAGCCAGGTGGGGGTTGGTCTCTTCTCCCAGGCAAGCAGCACCACAACAAGAGGACACAGTCTCAAGCTGTGCCAGGGGAGGTTTAGGCTGGAGATGAGGAGAAAGTTCTTCAATAGAAAGAGAGATTGGCCATTGGAATGTGCTGCCCAGGGAGGTGGTGAAGTCACCATCCCTGGAGGTGTTCAAAGGGCCTGGATGTGGCACTTGGTGCCATGGTTAGTTGTCCTGGGGTCTTGGGTGACAGTTTGGACTTGATGATCTCTGAGGTCTTTTCCCAGCTTATTGATTCTATGATTCTATGATTCAGCTGTTGGCTCCTGTGATAAGTTTCTGTAAACTCCTGTGACTAATCTGTTTCTCATGTGGCTCTTTTTGTAGTGAAACCTCATTGCCTGGATGAATGAGACCCTGTCCCAGGCAGTGAGGGTCAGAGGCACCTGAAAAGAAGGTGGATGGCCGTGAAGCAAGTAGCCCATTTAAAATGGCAGGGAAGAATAACTGATGCTGTGACTTTTCTGCCTTGGCAATCTCATCACAGTGAGTTTGAAGGAAGCATTTTCACTTGGTTTCTGTTCTTTGCCAATTCCATCTCTTCATAATCCATCACCTAAGGCCTTTGAGCTTCTGAGTGGTTTACTTTCCATTTCAGGAGGAAACCTAGATGGGCCAAATTGAATAGAGGGCTGTTTTGGAATCTAATTCCTTTCATTTCTTATACCTACTCTATCTGGGTATGAAGGGATTTAAGGCAGTGTAATTTAAGGATATGGGAATGACAGTAGAAGATAAATGTTATCTTCCTCTGGTAAGTAGTTTGGGGTTTTTTGGCTTCTGAGCAAAACCTAATTCTGAATAGAAAGGGCAGAAAGAAATTGATAATCTCATTAGACTGTAATCCTCATTGTGAGGCAGCAGGAGAACCCTTCCCAAGCAGTGGTTTAGTCATTCCTTTGGGGTTCCAGTTCCCAAGCAGTGGTTTAGTCACTCCTTTGGGGTTCCAGTTCCCAAGCAGTGGTTTAGTCACTCCTTTGGGGTTCCAGTTCCCAACCAGAGGTTTGATCATTCCTTTGGGGTTCCAGTTCCCAAGCAGAGGTTTGATCATTCCTTTGGGGTTCCAGTTCCCAACCAGAGGTTTGATCATTCCTTTGGGGTTCCAGTTCCCAAGCAGAGGTTTGATCATTCCTTGGGGGTTCCAGTTCCCAAGCAGTGGTTTGATCATTCCTTGAGGGTTCCAGTTCCCTAGCAGAGGTTTGATCATTCCTTTGGGGTTCCAGTTCCCAAGCAGTGGTTTGATCATTCCTTGAGGGTTCCAGTTCCCAAGCAGTGGTTTGATCATTCCTTTGGGGTTCCAGTTCTCAAGCAGTGGTTTGATCATTCCTTTGGGGTTCCAGTTCCCAAGCAGAGGTTTGATCATTCCTTTGGGGTTCCAGTTCCCAAGCAGAGGTTTGATCATTCTTTGTCGTTCCAGTTCCCAAGCAGTGGTTTGATCATTCCTTTGGGGTTCCAGTTCCCAAGCAGAGGTTTGATCATTCCTTTGGGGTTCCAGTTCCCAAGCAGAGGTTTGATCATTCCTTTGTCGTTCCAGTTCCCAAGCAGAGGTTTGATCATTCCTTTGGGGTTCCAGTTCCCAAGCAGAGGTTTGATCATTCCTTTGGGGTTCCAGTTCCCAAGCAGTGGTTTGATCATTCCTTGAGGGTTCCAGTTCCCAAGCAGTGGTTTGATCATTCCTTGGGGGTTCCAGTTCCCAAGCAGTGGTTTGATCATTCCTTTGGGGTTCCAGTTCCCAAGCAGAGGTTTGATCATTCCTTTGGGGTTCCAGTTCCCAAGCAGTGGTTTGATCATTCCTTGAGGGTTCCAGTTCCCAAGCAGTGGTTTGATCATTCCTTGGGGGTTCCAGTTCTCAGGCAGTGGTTTGATCATTCCTTGGGGGTTCCAGTTCCCAAGCAGTGGTTTGATCATTCCTTTGGGGTTCCAGTTCCCAAGCAGTGGTTTGATCATTCCTTGGGGGTTCCAGTTCCCAAGCAGTGGTTTGGTCATTCTTTTGGGGTTCCAGTTCTCAGGCAGTGGTTTGATCATTCCTTGGGGGTTCCAGTTCCCAAGCAGAGGTTTGATCATTCCTTTGGGGTTCCAGTTCCCAAGCAGAGGTTTGATCATTCCTTGGGGGTTCCAGTTCTCAAGCAGAGGTATGATCATTCTTTTGGGGTTCCAGTTTCCCACAAGGCATGATACTGGCTCATGCCCTCTATAGGACATGCTCATGTGGATGACTTTGTTGTCTGCGGCTTCAGCTTCCTTGGTGTGCTTTGACGCTGTGTGCATCTCTGCATCGAATCACAGAATGGTCTAGGTTGGAAGGGACCCCCAAAGGTCATCTAGTCCAACCCTCTCTGCAGTAAGCAAAGGCATCCTCAAGTAGACCAGGTTGCCCAGAGCCCTTTCAAGCCTCACCTTCAGTATCTGCAGGGATGGGACTCCAACCACCTCCCTGGGCAACCTGTTCCAGTGTTCCACCACCTTCATAGTAAAGAACTTGTTCCTAACATCCAATCTAAATCTACTCTTCTTTAGTTTGAAGCCATTGCCTCTCATCCTACCACTGCAGATCTTTGGAAACAGTCCTTCTGCAGCCTTCTTTGAGGGTCCTTTCAGGTCACAGTCCAGGTAGCCTTGGCTTTTCCTGGAGAGCCAAAATTGGTGCTCTAGGAAGAGGCTGAGTCACGCCTGTAACACTTCACTTGTGGATGGTGCCATCAATTCCTATTAAGGAGAGTGGGGAGTATCAGCTGCTCCCCTTCCCCAGAGCAACACCACGCTGTTTGTCTCCTCAGCACTGCCTTGGCTGCCAATGCTCTCAGGCAGAAAGACTAACTGATGAATGGCTGAGAGGCAGGGCTCCTTTGAAACAAGGCAGTGCAGAAAATGTGAACAGAGCTCTCAAGAAATTTCAAGGCAAGTGGAGGTTTTAAGCTATGCCTTTAAAATGTTTCACAGATCCAGAACAGAAAGGTAGTGAAATGTAAATAAATCCCTGTTGGGTGTGAAAAGGAAAATAAAGACAGACTTAGACTAGACTAGAATTAACCAGGTTGGAAAAGCCCTTTGCAAACATCAAGTCCAACCTATCACCCAACACCATCTAATCAACTAAACCATGGCACCAACCACCCCATCCAGTCTCTTCCTAAACACCTCCAGGGATGGTGACTCCACTACCTCCCTGGGCAGCACATTCCAATGGCCAATCTCTCTTTCTGGGAAGAACTTCTTCCTAACATCCAGCCTAAACTTCCCCTGGCACAGCTTGAGACTGTGTCCTCTTGTACTGGTGCTGCTTGCCTGGGAGAAGAGACCAACCCCCACCTGGCTACAACCTCCCTTCAAGGAGTTGTATACAGGAAGAAGGTCTTGCCTGAGCCTCCTCTTCTCCAGGCTAAGCAACCCCAGCTCCCTCAGCCTCTCCTCACAGGGCTGTGCTCCAGACCCCTCCCCAGCTTTGTTGTCCTTCTCTGGACACCTTCCAGCAAGTCAACATCTTTCCTAAACTGAGGGGCCCAGAACTGGACACAGGACTCAAGGTGTGGCCTAACCAATGCTGAGTCCAGGGGCAGAATGACCTCCCTGCTCCTGCTGGCCACACTGTTCCTGATATAGGCCAGGATGCCATTAGCCTTCTTGGCCACCTGGGCACACTGCTGGCTCGTGTTCAGCCTGGCCTTGTAACATTTGCTGCCTCTTTTGTTTCAGAGAAGTTCATGTGGCTGGGTGCTACGTGTGTCTTTAAGCTTCTAGACAGTATCCCAGCATACAAACCACGTAATGAACCCCAAGTATTATGTGCTTGCTAATACCTGCTGGTGGATATGTGAGGGCAGACTCCACTGCAAGCACTGGAGCAACCTCTGTGCCTCCTGATATATTGATGCAGAGCACTTAGTGCAAACAAAAATAGCAGATGACAACGGCAGAGTTGTGCTGCTGAGCCCTTTGGAAATCAGACTCCTTCAGATGATTTAATGGTGGTGACAAAAGCTCTGTCAAATGATCTCCTTGTTTACCTGATAACATCTAGATACAACAGATATCAGAGCTCCCTCATGCTAGGCTCAGTGTTTACACATGCTAATAAATGTTCCTCTTCCTCTGAGGATGTAGAGTGAGGGGCAAACTGACAGGAGGACTGCACAGGAGCTGTGAACTGATTAAGATTAGTATCATGAGTAGCAGCCATGGTACACCAGCTGTCTGTCCTTTGTCTGGAAAGGATAAAGCCTGGACTAAGTCTTAAAGAGGTTTTCAGGTCATAACTGGAAGCTTTCCCCAGGTATAAAAGACACAGCAAAATATGAAAGGGTGAGCATGAAGGAGATCTAAGGCAGTCAAGAAGGGCAGGAGTCAACATCTGCTATGCAACACAGAGATGAGGGTTTATTGTCTGTATTTCTCCCAGCTATAGTGTGGTAAATTATTCTGGGTCTTGTTTTTCTTTCAGAGACTCCTGAATGTGTCCAGAGAAGGGCAATGAGGCTGGGGAGAGGTCTGGAGCAGACCTCTCCCCAGCTTTGTTGCCCTTCTCTGGGCATGTTCAAGAGTCTCAATGTCTACTGCACCAGGTCAGCTGGTAACAGATGGAGTACATCTGTCCCAGAGGAGGGGAAAGGTCACAGTACATGAGAATGGCCTGTCCCCCAAAGGTAAAAAGATTCTGGGAAGAGAATTAGCAAGTCTCATTGACAGGGCTTTAAACTAGCTTCGAAGGGGGAAGGGGCTGAAACCAGTCCCCCAGACAGGAGTCTGAGGGTGGTAAGCTGGAGTCAGGGGCAAAACCAGCAGCCCAGCTGAAGTGCATGTACACTAATGCACGAAGTATGGGCAACAAACATGAGGAGCTGGAAGCCTTGTTGCAGCACGAAAGATATGATGTAGTTGCCATCACGGAGACGTGGTGGGATGACTCGCATGACTGGAGCGCTGCAATTGACGGCTACAGGCTATTCAGGAGAGACAGGCAGGGAAGAAGGGGTGGAGGGGTGGCCCTGTACATCAGGGAGGCTCTTGATGCCATTGAGCTAGAGATTAGGGATGATCAGGTTGAGTGCGTGTGGGTAAGAATTAGAGGGAAGACCAGCAGGGCAGACATGCTGGCTGGAGTCTGTTATAGACCACCCAACCAGGAGGATGATCTTGATGAAGCATTCTATAGGCAGCTTAAGGCTGTCTCAAGATCGCCTAACCTTGTTCTCGTGGGAGACTTCAACCTGCCTGATATCTGCTGGGATCACAACACAGCAGAGAGGAGGCAGTCTAGGAGGTTCTTAGAGTGCATGGAGGACAGCTTCTTATCCCAGGTGCTGCGTGAGCCTACCAGGGGTGAGGCTATGCTTGACCTCCTCTTCACCAACAGGGAAGGGCTGGTGGGTGATGTGGTGGTCGGAGGGTGTTTAGGCACCAGTGACCACGAGATAATTGAGTTTTCAGTATTCAGCCAAGCCAAGAGGGGGAACAGATCAACACCTGTCCCCAACTTGGTGTCATCTGCAAATTTACTGATGATGGACTCAATCCCCTTGTCCAGATCATCAATCAAGATATTGAACAGGATGGGGCCTGACACTGATCCCTGGGGGACACCACTAGTGACTGGTGCCCATTCACCACCACTCTCCATCCTCTCTGAAACGCATGCTAGAAGTCTTCCAAGACATTCAGCTACAAACAACACAGAAGTTAATCCAGGATGATATCCAGTGTGAAGGGGAAAACAAACCTCTTGGCCTGTACAAGTCAGGGGTCAGCTGTCACATGCCACAGTCAAGTCCACCAGCTCCTTGCTCCTGTAGCAATGTGACTGGTGCAATGCCAGAGTCCAGGTCTTGAGATACTTGGTTGCTTTGGTAACTGCATCTTATTTTCATGCTCAGCTATGTTGGCTTTAGCCAGGGGGACAGTCTGCCTTCTGCCACTAGCAAGTTTCCTTGCAGTAAAAATAAACTCTGATGCTGGTTCATCAAATGGATTAGCTCTTGCTTCTATTTCCTAGCTTTATCACGGCATGACTAGCTTTAACCCTCTGGTGGTGCTTGTCTGTCCTCCACTATTTGTCATCTGTGGTAGTTTGGATGGGATAAGTTTGTCTGTCTAACTCCCTTTTCTCAAATAGATGGGAAACTGACATTTCCCCTCTTTTAGGTGGCTAAAGGACTGTTCTGTTTTCTTTCCCTCCAAATTTCAGGAGGATGAAAAGCCTCCTGTGAGGTATCTACAGCAGGAGACGTCCAAGGTGAGGCTCAACAAGGCCCTGGGCAACCTGATCTAGTTGGGGATGTCCCTGCTGACTGCAGGGAGGTTGGATTGGATGATCTTTGGAGGTCCCTTCCAGCCTGGACCATTCTATGATTCTATGATTCTATACTCCCATGTGGTGCTGGTGGCAGCTCAGTGTAGCTGAAAAGCAGTGCAAATGACCTCCAAGAGAGGCTGGCAGGAAACTACAAAGCTACACTGCAGTTCCCTGGTGCAGCACACCAATCTCAGTCCTTGGCACCATATTCCCTGCAGCACTGCTAACATAGCTCCCAAGGGCTTGTGCTGAACACAGGTTCCTACAGCAAAGCAGTGGCTGCAGACATTCACAGAATCACAGAATTGTTAGGGATGGAAGGGTCCTCAAGGATCAGCCAGTTCCAACCCCCTGCCATGGGCAGGGACACCTCACTACACCAGGTTGCCAAGAGCCACATCCAGCCTGGCCTTCAAAACCTCCAGGGATGAGGCTCCCACCACCTCCCTGGGCAACGTGTGCCAGTGTCTCACCACCCTCATGGGGAAGAATTTCTTTCTAACATCCAATCTGAATCTACCCATTTCTAGTTTTGTTCCATTCTCCCCAGTCCTATCACTCCCTGACACCCTAAAAAGTTCCTCCCCAGCTTTCTTGTAGCCCCCTTCAGATACTGGAAGGCCACAATGAGGTCACCTTGGAGCCTTCTCTTCTCCAGACTGAACAGCCCCAACTCTCAGTCTGTCCTCATAGAAGAGGAGCTCCATCCCCCTGATCATCCTCATGGCCCTTCTCTGGACATGCTCCATCTGCTACAAGTATCTCTCCATACTGTTTTAACTGTCTGCGTCCAGTTCTGGGCCCCTCAGTTTAGGAAAGATGTTGAGTTGCTGGAAGGTGTCCAGAGAAGGGCAACAAAGCTGGGGAGGGGTCTGGAGCACAGCCCTGTGAGGAGGGGCTGAGGGAGCTGGGGTTGCTTAGCCTGGAGAAGAGGAGGCTCAGGGGAGACCTTGCTTTCTACAACTCCCTGAAGGGAGGTTGTAGCCAGGTGGGGGTTGGTCTCTTCTCCCAGGCAACCAGCACCAGAACAAGAGGACACAGTCTCAAGCTGCACCAGGGGACGTTTAGGCTGGATGTTAGGAAGAAATTCTACACAGAAAGTGTGGCTGACCATTGGGATGTGCTGCCCAGGGAGGTGGTGGACTCACCATCACTGGAGGTGTTTAAGAGGGGGCTGGATGAGGCACTTGGTGCCATGGTTTAGTTGATTAGATGGTGTTGGTTGATAAGTTGGACTTGATGATCTTTGAGGTCTTTTCCAGGCCTGTTTATTCTATTCTATTCTATTCTATTCTATTCTATTCTATTCTATTCTATTCTATTCTATTCTATTCTATTCTATTCTATTCTATTCTATCCTATTCTATTCTATTCTGCTGTATTCTATTCTATTCTACTCTGTTCTGCTGTATTCTATTCTGCTGTATTCTATTCTGCTCCATTCCATTCCATTCCATTCCATTCCATTCCATTCCATTCCATTCCATTCCATTCCATTCCGTTCCGTTCCGTTCCGTTCCAAGAGGTGCCCTTGAAAAAGTGCTGCACAACTTTCCTTCCCTTAAGAAGGGTCAGCACTAGTCCTAAGCAGCTTGGCTGTGCTCCTGTTAATTAAGTAGCTGTCCCTTGTTGAAAAGGATGAATCAGCAGGGTCTTCCTTCCTTGCTGACTGAAAGCATCAAAGCAGTCAGTAGAGCTCTCCCAGAATGTGTTTACTCCTTCCAGACTCCTGCGCTGTCTCCTACACGTGACACAGTTTGGTGTGGAGCTGAAGGAAGCCTGGCTCCCCGAAGCTGACACAAATTGTCAGTGCTGCAGATCCTTTCTGACATGCATGAGCTTATACTAATCCTACTTAAGGGTTCTGCAGACCCAGCCATTCATAAGTCCATCAGTCAGGCAGCCCCTCACGTGTGCTCTGAGCCCCTGGAACACGCAGGGCCAGCTGCTGTTTTAATGGAGGATTAATTTCTAGGAAACTCCAGTGTCTAGTATCAAAGCTGACCTGCTTACAGCCATGCTTGCCCAATCTCTTTCATATTTGCTTTCTGGGCAGGAGTTGACTCTCACTCTCAAGATAAACAAAGCAAGAGGGCACAGTCTCAAGCTGCGCCAGGGAAGTTTAGGCTGGAGGTGAGGAGAAAGTTCTTCACGAGAGAGTGATTCCCCATTGGAATGGGCTGCCCAGGGAGGTGGTGGAGTCACTGTCCCTGGAGATGTTCAAGAGGGGATTAGATGTGGCACTTGGTGCCATGGTTTAGTCATGAGGTCTGTGGTGCCAGGTTGGACTTGATGATCTTTGAGGTCTCTTCCAACCTTGGTGATTCTGTGACTCTGTGAAATGCATATCTTGAGGCTGGGGCCATCATGTGCAGTTTTCACAGAATCACAGAATCAATTATTGAGGCTGGAATAGACCTCTGAGATCATCAAGTCCAGCCTATGACCTACCACCACCACATCAACCAGACCATAGCACTAAGTGCCACATCCAATCTTGCCTTCAACACCTCCAGGGATGGTGACTCCACCACCTCCCTGGGCAGTCCGTTTCAGAGCAGTACAGGCAGGTTCCCTACATTCTGTGACTCCAGGCTTTGTCACTGATTGTTCTTGTCCTGATCCAATGTGTGGAAAGCACACACACCTTGAGTCCTGTGTCCAGTTCTGGGCCTCTCAGTTTAGGAAAGATGTTGAGTTGCTGGAAGGTGTCCAGAGAAGGGCAACGAAGTTGGTGAGGGGTTTGGAACACAAGCCCTGTGAGGAGAGGCTGAGGGAGCTGGGGTTGCTTAGCCTGGAGAAAAGGAGCCTCAGGGGTGACCTTCTTGCTCTCTACAACTACCTGAAGGGAGGTTGTGGACAGGTGGAGGTTGGTCTCTTCTCCCAGGCAGCCAGCACCAGAACAAGAGGACACAGTCTCAAGCTGCACCAGGGGAGGTTTAGGCTGGATGTTAGGAAGAAGTTCTACACAGAGAGAGTGATTGCCCATTGGAATGTGCTGCCCAGGAAGGTGGTGAAGTCACCATCATTGGAGGTGTTCAGGAGGAGACTTGATGGGGTGCTTGGTGCCATGGTTTAGTTGTTTAGGTGGGTTGCATTGGTTGATAGGTTGGACGTGATGATCTTGAAGGTCTCTTCCAACCTAGTTTATTGTATTGTATTGTAAAAGGTGAGGTGTTGTGCCCTTCTAAGGAGGACAAGCAATGCAATTCAGAGGTAACAAACCACAGCATAATGTGGTAATGAGGCCAATTTATCAGATAGAATCATAGGCTGGTTTGAGTTGGAAGGGACCTCTAAAGGACATCTAGTGCAACCCCCCTGCACTCAGCAGGGACATGCTCTACTAGAGCAGCTTGTTCAGAGCCTTTTTCAGCCTCACCCTGAATATCTCAACTACATCCTTGGGCAACCTGTTGCAGTGTTCTACTGCCCTCATGCTAAAGAACTTGTTCCTAACATCCAGTCTAAATCTGCTCTCTCTCTCATTTCAAACCACTGCCCCTTGTCCTGTCACTGCAGGCCTTTGCAAACAGTCCCTCTGCAGCCATTGATAAGGAATGATAAGGAATACAAGCACATCTTGCCATGAAACCCTAGGCCTCTACATTACAAGAAAGAAACAGTTTGGGTTTATTGCTTTCTTTAATCAGCCCTTGTCCCCCCATAATTCAACCCATCCTTTTCTGCTGTTTTGGTTTTGAAGTCATCCTGAGATGTGTGCAAAGGGTGTGTGTGTGTGTGTGTGTGATTCTTTTGGGTTTATTTTTTTAAGCCTTGCCTTCCTCAGTTCAGCACTACCCATGGGCATGCAGGCATGTGTGATCTCTACAAGTTTATGGCTTGGTTTAGGGCTTGCTTCTCAAAGTTTATGGCCAGACATGCAAATTCTGTTCTCACTGACCCTGCTTTCAGAATCATAAAATTGTCAGGGTTGGATGGGACCTCAAGGATCAGCCAGTTCCAACCCCCTGCCATGGGCAGGGACACCTCACACTAGGTCAGGTTGGTCAGAGCCACATCCAGCCTGGCCTTCAAAACCTCCAGGGATGAGGCTTCCACCACCTCCCTGGGCAACCTGTGCCAGTGTCTCACCACCCTCATGGGGAAGAACTTCTTCCTAACATCCAATCTCAATCTACCCATTTCTAGTTTTGTTCCATTCCCACTAGTCCTATCACTCCCGGACACCCTCAAAAGTCCCTCCCCAGTTTTCTTGTAGCCCCCTTCAGATACTGGAATGTCACAATAAAGTCTCCTCAGAGCCTTCTCTTCTTCAGACTGAACAACCCCAACTCTCTGAGTCTGTCCTCACATCAGAGGAGCTCCAGCCCTCTAATCAGCCAGCTAGCCTGCTCTACACTTACAATATCTTAGTTACCTCTGCCCTTGGATTTGCTCAACCACTGCACCACACAGCCTGCCTGCATCATCTGCTCTCAGCTGGGCACATCAAGCACTGCACCACACAGCCTGCCTGCATCATCTGCTCTCAGCTGGGCACATCAAGCACTGCACCACACAGCCTGCCTGCATCATCTGCTCTCAGCTGGGCACATTCTGGCTGCTGTAAAAATGAATAAATAAATGCAATGATACTTAAATACATAAAATGAATGAAATAATTCAGTACCTGGTAGCACACAAAAGCAGCAGGCAGTGACTTTGAAGTCATTGGGAAGTGGTGGGAATGCTTTGGGGAAAAAAAAAGTTGGCAGAGAGAAAAATATTTTGTGTAAACATATAAAAACGGTGAAAGGTGTCTTAAGATCTTGTAATTCAATTATTAGTTTATCCATTTATTATTTTATCTATATATTAAGATATTGGAAAGATATTCCTTCCTCTTTTCCTCAACCCAGCACAGATGTCATCTACTCTAAAGGGTATATCACAGTGTCACAGAACATTAAAGGTTGGAAGGGACCTCCAGAGATCATCCAGTCCATCCTCCCTGCCAAAGCAGGATCACCCAGGGGAGTCCACACAGGAATGCATCCAAGAGGGTTTTGGAAGTCTCCAGAGAAGGAGACTCCACAACCTCTCTGGGCAGCCTGTTCCAGGGCTCTGTCACCCTCACTGTAAAGAAGTTTCCTCTCGTGTTGAGCTGAAACCTTCCATGTTCAAGCTTGAACCTGTTGCTTATTGTCTTATTACTGTGCACCACCTAAAAAAGCTTGGCCCCCTCCACTTGACACTCACCCCTCAGATACTGATAGACATTGATCAGATCCCCTCTCAGCCTTCTCTTCTCCAGACTAAACAGCCCCAGGGCTCTCAGTCTCTCTTCACAGGGGAGATGCTCAAATCCCCTACTCATCCCTGTGGCTCTCCACTGGATTCTCTCCAGCAGGTCTCTGTCCCTCCCCTCGACCGCCTTGTATTTGCTGTGAACTGCATTTTGGCTGAACTGCAAACAAGGAGATCTGGTGCTACCCATTGGCAGAGACAAGATACCAGAGATGCTTACATGGGACACTGATGATTTTTAAGGTGGAGAAGAGGAAGTGGAAGCTGACTAAGACCTGCTGCACAGGCAGTTTCCATCAAAAGGATTTGACGGGAATTGGGAATGACTCCCTGGCTACAGAAGCAGTGAAGTTCAAGCCTTTAATGTACCCCACCATTAGGAGCAGTGGATATTCAAGTGTAGAGCTCTAGCTTACAGGGTTCTCAGCCTCCTCTGCTTTACCTGCCATGGACAACAAGGATAAAGTAAAGATGGGGGATCAGATGGGGGATCAGGCTGTGAGAAAGGAAAGGGGTTTAAAATAGAATAGAATTAACCAGGTGGGAAAAGACCTTTGAGATCATTGAGTCCAACCGAACACCCAACACCATCTCATCAACTAAACCATGGCACCAAGCACCTCACCCAGTCTCTTCCTAAACACCTCCAGGGATGGTGACTCCACCACCTCCCTGGGCAGCACATCCCAATGGCCAATCTCTTTCTGGGAAGAACTTTCTCATCACCTCGAATCTAAACCTCCCCCGGTGCAGCTTGAGACTGTGTCCTCTTGTTCTGGTGCTGGTTGCCTGGGAGATGAGACCAACCCCCACCTGGCTACAACCTCCCTTCAGGTACTTGTAGAGAGCAAGATGGTCTCCCCTGAGCCTCCTCTTCTCCAAGCTAAGCAACCCCAGCTCCCTCAGCCTCTCTTCACAGGGCTGTGCTCCAAACCCCTCCCCAGCTTTGTTATCCTTCTCTGGACACCTTCCAGCAACTCAACATCTTTCCTAAACTGAGGAGCCCAGAACTGTTGCTTCAGACTGCAGCCTAGCACATGTGCCTTTTGAACTGGAGAAATGCACAGGCACCTGTGCCATTCTTTCTGCTGTGTTGTCCATGCTTTGTGATTGCCTCCTCTGCTGTGGCTCACACAGCACCTTGCTCATAGGATCAGGCTGATATTCAGTGTATTTTCCTCTTAAAAGGGCTGGGAGGCAGAGGGTGGTTTTGGAGCATGGCCTTGTTTCTGCTGGTTCTGAGCTCGTAGCTGTGCCCTCTGCTGTGAGGGTGCAGGGTGTGCTCCTGTTGAGAGGCAGATGCCAGCGCTGTGGCAGTCTGGAGTTCAGGCTGTGAGGCTTGCACTGGATTAGGAGTGGGTGACAGATGCACAAGGTGGCCTGAGGGCTTGGAGAGAGGTTGGCCGAGCATAAATACTGCATCAGACAGTGCACACAGCTCATGCTGCTGGAATTGGGTGTAGGGAGCGAAGAGGAGGAGCAGGAAAGGTCAGAAATACTGGGGATGCTGGAATGGTCTGGGGGATGCGAAGAGGAGGAGCAGATTCAGACCCCTTGGAAAGAGGATGGCCAAGCAGAAATACTGCAGCAGGCAGTGCACACAGCTCATGCTGCTGGAATTGGGTGTGGGAAAGGTCCGGGGGATGCTGGAATAGGGAGCGAAGAGGAGGAGCAGATTCAGACCCCTTGGTGAGAGGTTGGCCAAGCAGAAATACTGCAGCAGGCAGCACACACAGCTCATGCTGCTGGAATTGGGTGTGGGAATGGTCTGGGGGATGCTGGAATAGGGAGTGAAGAGGAAGAGAGTCTTCAGACCCTGCTTAGGAAAAGGCAGGAAGGTAGCAAATGAGTTTTTTAGAAGGTGAAAGAGATACAACCCCAAATTTAGGGCTTTGGTTCAGGGAGAAAGAGGCAGTGTGGTCAGATTCTGGCTTGGGGAAAAGCAGGGAGCCAAGACAGCGTGTGAGGAACTAAGCCTTGGGCTGAAGGCATGGAAGAATTTCTGTAGAAATGTGAAGCTTTTGCCTATGTGGACATTGGATCACAGCTCCCAGTGTCACTGATGCCTTTGCTTTACGGGTCCTGCCGCCCCGTGAGCGGCAGAGGACGACCCCAGTGTCCCCGGCAAGCCTGCAGCCAGGTTAGCTCCAGCGGGCAGTGCTGCCCAGGATACAGCAGTTGGTGCTGCCGGCTCTCGCTCGCTGGGTTTGCGAGGCTGGGTGCCCGCCGGTCTCTCGGCCAGAGGGGGAAGCGGACCGCGGGCCGGTGCGGGGTCTGCTGCAGCCGCGGGCCGCCGGCGCCACCTCCCGGGGACGCGGGAAGGAGAACCGGCGCCGCAGGGATGCTCCGACGTGGAGCTGGCGGAGGAGCTTTAAGCATCCCTGAGGGCAGTGCCTCAAAGAAGCGGAGGGGAAAAAAGCCCCAACAAACAAAACCAACCAACCAAACCACAAACAAACAAAACTACCGGAAGGGAGGTTGTAGCCAGGTGGGGTTGGCCTCATTTCCCAGGCAACCTGTGACAGAACAAGAGGACACAGTCTGAGACTGCACCAGGGGAGATTTAGGCTGGATGTTAGGAAGAAATTCTTCACAGAGTGAGAGACTGGCCATTGGAATGTGCTGCCCAGGGAGGTGGTGGAGTCACCATCACTGGAAGTGTTTAGGAAGAGACTGGATGAGGCACTTGGTGCCATGGTTTAGTTGAGTAGATGGTGTTGGGTGATAGATTGGACTTGATGATCTCAAAGATCTTTTCCAACCTGCTTTATTCTGTATTCTGTAAATGCCCAAACCAATAAACCAACAAAACCAACAGCAAAACCCCCACCCAACAACCCTAAGGAAAGAAACAGACAAAACAACACAACAAAAATACCCCAAACCAACAAACCCACAAAGAAACAAACTACACACACCCCCAATAAAAACAACATGAAAAATCCCCAAGGAAATAAACAAAAACAAGAGCCAAAAAAACCAACGAGGAAGCAAAAAAAAAAAACCCAACAGTGAAAAAAAACCACCAACAAAACAACAAGAAACCAAACAAAAACAACAGCAAAACACAACCCAAGGAAACAAACACAACTAGTATCATAGTATCATAGAATCAGCCAGGGTTGGAAGGGACCACAAGGATCAGCTAGTTCCAACCCCCTGACATGGGCAGGGACACCCTACACTAGATCAGGCTGGCCAGAGCCTCATCCAGCCTGGGCTTAAACACCTCCAGGGATGGGGCCTCAACCACCTCCCTGGACAACCCATTCCATGGCTTCACCACTCTCATGGTGAAAAACTTCCTCCTCACCTCCAGCCTGAATCTCCCCACCTCCAGCTTCATTCCATCCACCCTCATCCTATCACTACCTGATATAGTATCATGCAACTACAACAACAAAACCCCAACAAAACCACGAACAAACAAGCAACACCCCCCCCCAAACCAACCAACCAAACCCAAACCACTGCACACACTCACAAACAACTGCCCCCAATAAACCAAACCACTTCCTCCACAAAACAAACAAAAAGCCACAAAAAACCCCAAACAAAACCCCCCATGAAAACCCCAAACCAAACCAAAAACCCCAACCCCAAACCAAGACAACCCCACCCCCCCAACAGCAACAAACCCAAAACATAAAAGAAACTCCAACAACAGAACACTTTTAGCCCAAGAAACTTGCCCCCAAAATCCTTTCAGACAGAATTTGCTTGAGGTGCAAAAGTGCTGTGTAAAGGTGCTGAGCGTTGCTAGTCCTCCTTCCTTCTGTCTTTGCCAGCAGGCTGCTGCAGATAAGTTCCCTGCTGAGAGACAGAGAACTGCTGGAGAGAGTCCAATGGAGAGCCAAAGGGGATGAGGAGAGGACTGGAGCATCTCTCTGACAAAGAGAGGCTGAAAGACCTGGGGCTCTTTAGCCTGGAAGAGAGAAGACTAGGAGGGAATCTTGACATAAGTGTCTAAAGAGCGGAGGTCAAGACTAATGGATCTGGGCTTCCTCAGTGATAGGATAAGGGGCCACGGGTACAAACTAGAACACAGGAGGTGTCAATGAAACACAAGGTAAAACTTTGAGGGTGACAGAACTTTGGACAGGCTGCCCAGTCTGTTGTGGACTTCCCTTCTCTGAAGACTTTCAACACCTGCCTGGACACACTCCTGTGTAACTTGACCTAGGTGAACCTGGAATAGAATAGAGTAGAATAGAATAGAATAGAATAGAATAGAATAGAATAGAATAGAATAGAATAGAATAGAATAGAATAGAATAGAATAGAATAGAATAGAATAGAATAGAATAGAATAGAATAGAATAGAGTAGAATAGGAATAGAATCGAATTGAATCGAATCGAATCGAATCGAATCGAATAGAATAGAATAGAATAGAATAGAAGTAGAATGGAATGGAATGGAATGGAATGGAATGGAATGGAATAGAATAGAATAGAATAGAATAGAATAGAATAGAATAGAATAGAATAGAATAGAATAGAATAGAATAGAATAGAATAGAATAGAATAGAATTAACCAGGTTGGAAAAGGCCTTTGAGATCATCAAGTCCAACATATCACCATCTAATCAACTAAACCATGACATCAAGCACCCCATCCAGTCTCTTCCTAAACACCTCCAGTGATGGTGACTCCATCACTGGAGGTGTTTAGGAAGAGACTGGATGAGGCACTTGGTGCCATGGTTTAGTAGTCAGGAGGTGTTGGGTGACAGGTTGGACTTGATGATCTTTGAGGTCTTTTCCAACCTTATTGATTCTATGATTCTATGAATGATTTCTACAGAAGAAAGACCTTTTTAAGAGGAGGGAACAGCAGAGAGCCCTCAGTTGTGTAGCATGCCACATTAATAACAGTTTTCCCTAACTTTGGGCAAATTAATATGCAACTTTTTTACTTCTCATTGATTCTCACTCTGAAGCATTTCTCCTGCCTCTGTCATGGGAGTTAATAAATAGAAGCACTTGATACTTCTTCCGTGTTTGACCTGGCAAACTTTAAGCTTTAGAGAACATTTGCTGACCACAATTTTTATTTCTGGGGGACAAAGAAATTTGCTGATGGAAGATAAGTTTAGCTTCTGAAAACTCTCAGCATTAAATATATTATGTGGGAAAAAAAAGGTGTCAAGGTGGTCTGTGCTGACATTTAGCACTTTGGAGGATTGGGGGGTTGGTGCTTATTTTGTTCTTCTTTGGTTAAAGCCACTTTCCACAAGGTTTGTACTTTCTGTTCATTCGTTCCAGTAGGGGCAGTAGGAAGAGGATTGTTGGGATGATCAATTAAATAATGGGAAATTACAGAGTCCCAGAAGCACAGAAACACTCAGGTTGGAAAAGAGCCTCAGGATCACCAAGTCCAACCCAGAACCCCACTCTGCAGCATTCACCCCTAAACCATAGCCCCAAGCACCACATCCAAGTTCTTTCTGGGTTTCTTTTGTTTTGTCTTTTTAAGCCTAAACTCTAATTTTTATAGACTTTAACCTTTAGCTCGAGAGAAAATTTTGTTTACTGAAAAAGTCTTCTTTTTTTCCTCCTTGAGATCTTTGGGATGTTGTAGATCAGGAAAGAGAAAACTGCAAATCACCATGGCAAAATTCTTAGTATGATAGGAAACATTTTCCAATCATACATTTCCAATCAAACATCTTCCCAGTTGGACCTATGGTCCCCTCTATTTTTGCATTAGGATAGAAGAATAGAATAGAACAGGATAGGATAGGGTAGGGTAGGGTAGGGTAGGGTAGGGTAGGGTAGGGTAGGGTAGGGTAGGACAGGATAGGGTAGGGTAGGGTAGGATAGGATAGGATAGGATAGGATAGGATAGGATAGGATAGGATAGGATAGGATAGGATAGGATAGGGTAGGGTAGAATAGAATGGAATGGAATAGAGTGGAATAGAATAGAATAGAATAGAATAGAATAGAATAGAATAGAATAGAATAGAATAGAATAGAATAGAATAGAATAGAATATTTTTGCATTAGGATAGAAGAATAGAATAGAACAGGATAGGGTAGGATAGGATAGGAGAGGATAGGGTAGGGTAGGATAGGGTAGGATAGGATAGGAGAGGATAGGGTAGGGTAGGGTAGGGTAGGGTAGGGTAGGGTAGGGTAGGACAGGATAGGGTAGGGTAGGGTAGGGTAGGGTAGGGTAGGGTAGGGTAGGACAGGATAGGGTAGGATAGGATAGGATAGGATAGGATAGGATAGGATAGGATAGGATAGGATAGGATAGGATAGGATAGGATAGGATAGGATAGGGTAGGGTAGGGTAGGATAGGGTAGGGTAGGGTAGGGTAGGGTAGGGTAGGGTAGGGTAGGGTAGAATAGAATGGAATAGAGTGGAATAGAGTGGAATAGAATAGAATAGAATAGAATAGAATAGAATAGAATAGAATAGAATAGAATAGAATAGAATAGAATAGAATAGACCAGGTTGGAAAAGACCTTCAAGATCATTGTGTCCAACCCATCAACCAACACCATCTAATCAACTAAACCATGGCACCAAGTGCCTCATCCAGTCTCTTTTTAAACACCTCCAGTGATGGTGACTCCACCACCTCCCTGGGCAGCACATTCCAATGGCCAATCTCTCTCTCTGTGAAGAATTTATTCCTAACATCCAGTTTGAACCTCCCCTGGTGCAACTTGAGACTGTGTCCTCTTGTTCTGGTGCTGGTTGCCTGGGAGAAGAGACCAACCCCCACCTGGCTGCAACCTCCTTCCAGGTAGTTGTAGAGAGCAGGAAGGTCTCCCCTGAGCCTCCTCTTCTCCAGGCTAAGCAACCCCAGCTGCCTCAGCCTCTCCTCATATGGGTGGCAGAGTGTGGAATTTCACACTCCTCCCCATCTTAAAGTAAGACCAAAGATCAAGGAAAGGATGTGGTTTAGGATTTTCTGGTTGGTTGGTTGGTTTGCTTTTGGTTTTGTGTTGGTTTGGTTTTGGTTTGGAGTTTGTTTTGCTTTTAGTTTTGTTTTGGTTTGTTTTGGGTTTGGTTTGGTTTTACTTTTTGTTGTCTTTTGGTTTTGCTTTTGGTTTTGCTTTGGGTTTGTGTTGATTTTGTTTTGCTTTGGTTTTGTTTTGCTTTTTGCTTTGGTTTTGTTTTGTTTTCCTTTTTGTTTTGGTTTGAGTTTGGTTTGGATTTTGGTTTTGATTTGGTTTGGTTTTGTGTTTGGGTCTTTTGCTTTGGTTTTGGTTTGCTTTTTGTTTTGGTTTTGATTTTGGTTTGGTTTGGTTTTGGGTTCTTGGTTTGGTTTTGGGTTCTTGGTTTAGTTTTGTTTTGTTTTGCTTTTGGCTTGTTTTGGGTTTTGTTTTATTGTGGCTTTCTTTTGATTTTGTTTTGGGTTTGTTTTAGGTTCATGGTTTTGTTTTGTTTTGTTTTGTTTTGTTTTGTTTTGTTTTGTTTTGTTTTGTTTTGTTTTGTTTTGAAAAGATATTTAGCTGGATTGATCCTGGCAGCAGGCAAAGACTGCAGATGAAGCAAGGCCCTTATGATCCTTTCCCATCTGTTCACCAGCATGTGCTGATGCTTTTATTTTTAACCCAGGGAGCATCTCTCTTCTGCTTAGGTCCCTCTGAGTGCAATGGGTGCTGATCAGTGCTGATAGCTCCACAGACTTTCAACAATCCAGAAAACTCTTATTCATACCTATGTAGCATCTCTCCCAGACAGCAGAAATATTTCAGTGTCCTTGAGGTTCTCCTTTGTTTTTTCCTCTCTTCATTTTTCTTTCTGATATTTTTTTCATTACATGTCCTTTTCTTTTGTTATAGCTGCCAGCAGAAGTCTATGCAGCCTTGAGTCTTGGAAGTCAGATGTTGGTACTATGAGTCCTATTTTTGCTTTTAGTACTGGCAGGCCACCCACAGGCAGTCTGAGATGGTTCCAGCTCACACTGACCCTGGTTGTTGTGTTTGTGTGCTTGATGGAATAACTCTTCCCCTTGACTAGCTTTCCTGTTCATCTTTGTTTTGTGTTTTCAGCTGACTTGCCTTTATCTCTGGATTTAAGCCACTTGATAATCATAGAATTGTTAGGGTTGGAAGGGACTCATTTGCAGAGTGACCTTGACAGGCTGGGCATATGGGCAGAGTCCAAGGGCATGGGATTTAACACATCCAAGTGCCAGGCTCTACACATTGGCCACAACAACCCCATGCAGTGCTACAGGCTGGGGTCGGAGTGGCTGGAGAGCGGCCAGCAGAAAGGGACCTGGGGGTGCTGGTTGAGAGTAGGCTGAACATGAGCCAGCAGTGTGCCCAGGTGGCCAAGAAGGCCAATGGCATCCTGCCCTGCATAAGGAATAGTGTGGCCAGCAGGAGCAGGGAGGTCATTCTGCCCCTGTACAATGCACTGGTTAGGCCACAGCTTGAGTGCTGTGTCCAGTTCTGGGCGCCTCAGCTTAGGAAAGATGTTGAGATGTTGGAAGGTGTCTAGAGAAGGACAACAAAGCTGGGGAGGGGTTAGGAGCACAGCCCTGTGAGGAGAGGCTGAGGGAGCTGGGGTTGCTTAGCCTGGAGAAGAGGAGGCTCAGGGGAGACCTCATTGCTGTCTACAACTCCCAGAAGGGAGGTTGTAGCCAGGTGGGGGTTGGTCTCTTCTCCCAGGCAGCCAGCACCAGAACAAGAGGACACAGTCTCAAGCTGTACCAGGGGAGGTTTAGGCTGGATGTTAGGAAGAAATTCTTCATAGCTAGTGTGATTGCCCATTGGGATGTGCTGCCCAGGGAGGTGGTGGAGTCACCATCCCTGGAGGTGTTTAGGAAGAGACTGGATGGGGTACTTGGTGCCATGGTTTAGTTGAGTAGATGGTGTTGGGTGATAGGTTGGACTCCATGATCTCAAAGGTCTTTTCCAACTTGGTTAATTCTACTCTATTCTCTCTCAGCCTCTCCTCATGTGAGAGGTGCTCCAGCCCCTTTTGAGCAGTAGATTATTAAAGAGTTGTTTTATTGTCTTTGATTTACCTTGTGTGCTGTTAGAATTCGCATTAGAGTTAGAAATAGAAGTAGAATTGCATGCTTTAGTTGATTAGATGGTGTTAGATAATGGCTTGAACATGATGATCTTGATGACTCCACCACCTCCCTGGGCAGCACATTCCAAGAGCTAACAGCTCTCTCTGGGAAGAGCTTTCTCCTCACCTCCAGCCTAAACTTCCCCTGGCCTCTGCCCATTTCCAGGGCAGCTGCAGTCTGGTGAGCAATCCTTATCTATGCACCTTCCCCAGAGTCATTCCAGTGGCTCTGCCCAATACCCATCAGCTATGGTCTGGGCATGCAGCAAAGGTGATTTTATCTTCATTGAGTCACATCAAGAGAAACAAGATTTAGTCTCTCCCAGGGAGATAACAGGGACTTATAACCACAGGCCACTCTCAGTATGGACACTTTCTGTCCCACAGCACTCCTGCCACTTTCCTCAGCTATGTGTTGTCCACTGTAGTTGTGACAAATCTTTAAATCCTCTCAGATGTCATTCAGATGCTCTGAGGGCTCAGGGTTGCTGTCCTCAAAAAATTGTCCCAGGGTGTCTGTGTCTGATTTCCATTTGGCAAGACAGCCATGGCAGGTAGAACATGGATTAGGTTTAGAGTCTTGGGTGAGCTCCTGCAGCAGCACCTGATTTATGCCTATTTCCTTGTCTGAAAATGTGTGGTCTCATAAATGGAAAGATGCTCATTTGGTAAAGTTCAATGTCTGTGCTTGCATTCCACACAGGTTAATTATTGAAGGGAAGGGAAGGGAAGGGAAGGGAAGGGAAGGAAGGGAAGGGAAGGAAGGGAAGGGGAAGGGAAGGGAAGGGAAGGGAAGGGAAGGAAGGGAAGGGAAGGGAAGGGAAGGGAAGGGAAGGAAGGGAAGGGAAGGGAAGGGAAGGGAAGGGAAGGGAAGGCAAGGCAAGGCAAGGCAAGGCAAGGCAAGGCAAGGCAAGGCAAGGCAAGGCAAGGCAAGGCAAGGCAAGGCAAGGCAAGGGGAAGACAAGGGAAGGCAAGGTAAGGCAGGGCAGGGCAGGGCAGGGCAGGGCAAGGCAAGGCAGGGCATGCCAAGGCAAGGCAGGGCATGCCAAGGCAAGGCAAGGCAAGGCAAGGCAAGGCATGCCAAGGCAAGGCATGCCAAGGCAAGGCAAGGCAAGGCAAGGCAAGGCAAGGCAAGGCAAGGGAAGACAAGGGAAGGCAAGGCAAGGCAGGGCAGGGCAGGGCAGGGCAGGGCAGGGCAAGGCAAGGCAAGGCAAGGCAGGGCATGCCAAGGCAAGGCAAGGCAAGGCAAGGCAAGGCAAGGCAAGGCAAGGCAAGGCAAGGCATGCCAAGGCAAGGCATGCCAAGGCAAGGCAAGGCATGCCAAGGCAAGGCAAGGCATGCCAAGGCAAGGCAAGGCAAGGCAAGGCAAGGCAAGGCAAGGCAAGGCAAGGCAAGGCAAGGCATGCCAAGCCATGCCAAGACTGGGGGAATCTTAGATATGCTTTCAAATACCTGAGGGAATCCTACAGGAAGGCTGCAGAGGGACTTTTCATAAGGATGCCTAGCAATGGGAGAAGGGAAATGGTTTGAAGCTGAGGGTTAGACTGGATCTTAGGAAGAAGTTCTTCTGTATGAGGGTGGTGAGACTCTGGAAGTGGCTGCCCAGGGAGGCTGCTCCTTCCTGTGAGTGTTGAAGGCAAGGTTGGATGAAGCCTTGAGCAGCCGTGTCCAGCTGAGAGCCATCCCTGCCCATGGCAGGGAGGTTGGAGTAGATGATCTCTGAGATCCCTTCCAACCTGAGCCATTCTATGGTTCTGTGATTAATGAAAAGATGCTCTGCTTAGTTATGATTGCTATAGACCAGCCCACCACAACAGGAGTCCATGGAGGTTCTTGGCAGTGACAACTGGAGCAGGACAGCAAATCTTCTGGAGACTGTGGTTTGCAGAGCACATTACAAGTGGTATATGCATGGCTATGATGGTCTCCATCCAAGCCACATGGCCAGAGGACAGGACAAATGCTGTAAACTCAAATGCTTGGCTGCACAAAGGGGAGCTATCAGAAGGGAGACTGAAGCCTTTTTCAGCACAGAAAAGGATGAAATGTTCCAGAAAACCACTCCAAACAGAGTATTTAGTGTGTGCTGGGGAAAATGAGCATGCTAGGCAAAACTTGAAAAGGACCTTTCACTGTCAAAGTGCAACAAAGAAGAGGGAGGAGCATTGTCCCAGGGATGAGGAGTCAGTCCCAGTATATTTTAAGCAGCCAGCAATAGACCCTTTCATATCTAAAAATAAAGATCTGTGGGTCTCATTCAAAACCAGTGGCAGCAAATGGGCTTGTTTTCCTTGACCTCTGAATTGAGAGGCATAAATAAATCATTTTCCCTTTTGGCTGGAGTGGAAGAGGGCATTGCATGTTTCACAGCCCTTCGAGGTAAGCTGCTGAACCACTGCATAAAATCACAGAATCATTGAACCATAGAATGGTCTGGGTTAGAAGGGACCTCCAAAGATAGGGTAGGATAGGAAAGGATAGGATAGGATAGGATAGGATAGGATAGGATAGGATAGGATAGGATAGGATAGGATAGGATAGGATAGGATAGGATAGGATAGGATAGGATAGGATAGGATAGAATAGAAGAGAATAGAAGAGAATGGAAGAGAATGGAAGAGAATGGAAGAGAATGGAAGAGAATAGAATCATAGAATCAGTCAGGGTTGGAAGGGACCACAAGGATCATCTAGTTCCAACCCCCTGCCATGGGCAGGGACACCCCACACTACATCAGGCTGGCCAGAGCCTCATCCAGCCTGGGCTTAAACACCTCCAGGGACGGGGCCTCAACCACCTCCCTGAATAACCCATTCCAGGGCTTCACCACTCTCATGGGGAAGAACTTCTTCCTCACATCTAGCCTGAATCTCCCTATCTCCAGTTTCATTCCATTCCCCCTAGTCCTATCACTACCTGATAGCCTGAGAAGTCCCTCCCCAGCCTTCCTGTAGGCCCCCTTCAGATACTGGAAGGCCACAATGAGGTCACCTGGGAGCCTTCTCTTCTCCAGACTGAATAGCTCCAACTCCTTCAGTCTGTCCTCACAGGAGAGGTGCTCCAGCCCTCTGATCATCCTCGTGGCCCTTCTCTGGACACATTCCAGCACGTCCACATCCCTCCTGTAATAGGGGCTCCAGAACTGGAGGCAGTACTCCAGGTGGGATCTCACCAGGGCTGAGTAGAGGGGGAGAATCCCCTCCCTTGACCTGCTGGCCACACTTCTCCTGATGCAGCCCAGGGTCTGATTGGCTTTCTGGGCTGCAAGTGCACATTGAGAGCTCCTGTTGAGCTTCTTGTCCACCAGCACCCCCAAGTCTCTCTCCTCAGGGCTGCTCTCCAGCCAGTCCCTGCCCAGCCTGGATTTGTGCCTGGGATTGCCTCGACCCAGATGCAGGACCCTGCACTTGCTCTTGTTGAAGCTCATGAGGTTGGCTTGTGCCCACCTCTCCAGCCTGTCCAGGTCCCTCTGGATGGCATCCCTTCCCTCCAGCGTGTCCACTGCACCACACAGCTTGGTGTCATCAGCAAACTTGCTGAGGGTGCACTCGATGCCACTGTCCATGGCACCCACAAAGATGTTGAACAAGACAGGTCCCAGGACTGATCCCTGAGGGACTCTGCTTGTCACTGGCCTCCACTGGGACATGGACCCGTTGACAGCCACTCTTTGGGTGCGGCCATCAAGCCAATTCTTTATCCATCTAGTGGTCCATCCATCAAACCCATGTGTCGCCAGCTTGGAGACCAGGAGGTGGTGTGGGACAGTGCCGAAGGCTTTGCTCAAGTCCAGGTAAACGACATCAGTTGCTTGCCCCTCATCTATTAATGCTGTCACCTGATCATAGAAGGCCACCAGGTTTGTCAGGCAGGATTTGCCCTTGGCAAAACCATGCTGACTACTCCCAATCACCTCTTCACTGTTCTTCTGAGTCATTAGTGCCTCCAGGAGGATCTGCTCCATGATCTTTCCGGGCACAGAGGTGAGACTGACTGGCCTGGAGTTCCCCGGTTCCTCCTTCTTGCCCTTTTTGAAAATGGGAGCAAGAGAAGAGAAGAGAAGAGAAGAGAAGAGAAGAGAAGAGAAGAAGAGAAGAGAAGAGAAGAGAAGAGAAGAGAAGAAGAGAAGAGAAGAGAAGAGAAGAGAAGAGAAGAGAAGAGAAGAGAAGAGAAGAGAAGAGAAGAGAAGAAGAGAAGAGAAGAATGAAATGAAATACAATGAAAGAATACAATAGAATAGATCAGACCAGGTTGGAAAAGACCTTTGAGATCATCCAGTCCAACCCCTGTGTAGTAAGCAGGGGCATCCTCCACTAGATCAGGCTGTACAGAGCCTTGCTGAGCATCACTTTGAATATTTCCAGGGATAGGGCCCCAGCTACCTCCCTGTGCAACCTGTTGCAGTGTTCAACCACCACCCTCATAGTAAAGAACTTGTTCCTAACATCCAATCCAAATGTAGTATTCTCTGGTTTGAAACCATTGCCCCACATCCTACCATTACAGGCTGATGCACATCCACTGATAGTTGCACAAAGATCCCTCTCCATTCCCTTTCTTGGGAAAAAGAGTAGTGCTGGTGTTGAGGTGGGCTGAGAAGGGGTGCATAGCAATACTGGCAGCAGTTGGAAGGGACCTCCAAAGATCATAAAGACCAAGCCCCCTGCCAGAGCAGGACCATAGAATCTAGCACAGGTTAAACAGGAACACATCCAGACAGGGCTTGAAAGTCTCCAGAGAAGGAGGCTCCACAATCTCTCTGTGGAGCCTGTTCCAGGGCTCTGTGACCCTCACTGTAAAGAAGTTCCTCCTCATGTTGAGGTGGAATCTCTTGTGCTGTAGCTTATATCCATTGCCTATCTTGCCCTATCACAGGGAGCAACTGAGCACAGTCTGTCCCCTCCCTCTTGATACCCAGCCCTTAGATATTTATAGACATTTATTAAATCCCCTTCTCAGTCTTCTCCAGACTGAACAGCCCCAGGGCTCTCAGCCTCTCCTCATCAGGCAGCGCTCCAGTCCCTTCACCATCCTCATAGCCCTCCATTTGACTCTCTCCAGTAGATCCCTGTCCCTACCTGCCAGGAAGAGAACATTAAAAGATTTTTATACAGCAGACATCAATTGGGATACCTTTAGTGTCACTGGTAGCAGGGAGAGAGTTGAAGAGGGGGGATTTGGAGCCAGTCTCTTCCTAAACACCTCCAGTGATGGTGACTCCACCACCTCCCTGGGCAGCACATTCCAATGGCCAATCTCTCTTTCTGGGAAGAACTTCTTCCCAGCCTCCAGCCTAAACCTCCCCTGGGGCAGCTTGAGACTATGTCCTCCTGTTCTGTTGGTGGTTTCCTGGGAGAAGAGACCAACCCCCACCTGGCTGCAACTTCAACTTCCCTTCAGGTAGGTGTAGACAGCAATAAGGTCTCCCCTGAGCCTCCTTTTTCTGGCTCTCTTAAGAGAGGCTGCTTCCAAGGACCTGCAGTGATGGGATGAGGGGCAATGGTTTGATATTGAGAGAAAAGGAGGTTTATATTGGATGATGGGAACAAGTTGAGCACCATGAGGGTGGTGGAAGACTGCAGCAGGTTGCCCAGGGAGGTAGTTGAGGCCCCATCCCTGGAGATATTCAAGGTGAAACTCAACAAGGTTCTGGGCAACCTGATCTAGTGGAGGATGTCCCTGCTGACTGCAGAGGGGTTGGACTAGATGACCTTTGAAGGTCCCTTGCAACCCAAACCACTCTATGATTCTATGATAGTACTGGCTTATGAAGACTCTCCAGTGTTAATGTTCAGGAGACATGAAAAGAATTAAAAGCTCCTCCTCTTCTTGTGCAACAATGAGAGAAGTGTCAGTTAGTAGTTGAAGAGATGCTTGGGGAAGCTGTATGTTCCAGTACTGATTTGAAGTATCACCTTAGGAATGCAGCCTTTGCTTTTCAGGTCTCCATCTGTCAAGGTACTCAGCTCTGCTGAGGCTACACCTCAAGTACTGTGTCCAGTTTTGGGTGCCTCAATACAGGAGAGATGTGGAGGTGCTGGAGCCAGTGCAGAAGGAAGCTGGGGAAGGGCCTGGAGAATGAATCTGATGAGGAGCAACTGAAAGAGCTGGGGATGGTTAGTTTGAAAAAGAGGAGGCTGAAGGGAGACCTCCTGACTCTCTACAACTACCTGAAAGGATGTTGTGGAGAGGCTGCTGCTGGTCTCTTCTCCCAGGTAATTAGTGATAGAAGAAGAGGGAATGGCCTCAAGCTGCCACTGGGTAGGTTTAGACTGGACATTAAGAAACATTTTTTCATGGCAAGAGTGGTCAGGCATTGGAATGTGCTGCCCAGGGAGGTGGTTAGGTCTCCAAGCCTGGATGTGTTCTCCCAGGCAACCAGCACCAGAACAAGAGGACACAGTCTCAAGCTGTGCCAGGGGAGGTTTAGGCTGGAGGTTAGGAAGAAATTCTGCACAGAGAGAGTGATTTGCCATTGGAATGTGCTGCCCAGGGAGGTGGTGGAGTCACCATTATTGGAGGTGTTCAGGAGGAGACTTGATCTTGATGGGGTGCTTGATGCCATGGTTTAATTGGTGTTGGGTGATAGGTTGGACTCAGTGATCTCGAAGGTCTGTTCCAACCTGGTCTATTCTATTCTATTCTATTCTATTCTATTCTATTCTATTCTATTCTATTCTATTCTATTCTATTCTATTCTATTCTATTCTATTCTATTCCATTCCATTCCATTCCATTCCATTCCATTCCATTCCATTCTATTCTATTCTATTCTATTCTATTCTATTCTATTCTATTCTATTCTATTCTATTCTATTCCATTCCATTCCAAAGGTGGTTTGGATGTGGTGCTTGGGGCTGTGGTTTAGGGGTGAGCCTTGTAGAGCAGGGCTCTGGGTTGGCCTTGGTGATCCTGAGGGTCTTTTCCAACCTGAATGTTTCTGTGATTCTGTGAAGGCAATTCTTCACAGGGGCTTCATAATGAGTGCAGAGCTCTTCATGACCTCAGGTGGTAGATGCTGTGGGAGGCCACCCTTTCATGTTTGAAAGAGTGGGTGAGATTCATGGGTTTCTAATGCCAAACTAACTTGTGATACATGCACAGGACCGAAGTGGGGAAGACTGGGATGCTTTGTTGTGACGTGGAGCCGAACCTTTTGAACTCCAGCCAGGACTGCTGGTCATGCTCCTGACATGCCTCAGAGCTGATTCCATGGAGATTTCCTTGAATTTTGTACAGAATGCCTGCTTTCAGATGGTGTTTCATATTCTCATGACTTCAGTCTGCCTGCTCTGAAATACCAGCATGCCTGCTTGTCACTCCTATATGCTCCAGTGACCGCTACTGCTGTTCTCTGGCTGGTGTGGGATTTCCTTCTGTTCCTCAGGGACAGAGTGTCAGCTTAACTCTCCTGAGTTTGTGTGTCCTGAAAGCCTATGTCCTCATCACGTGTAAAGCCACATCTGCCTTTTCTCCTCTTCCTCCCCAAGACTTTCTGTCTGCTTTTTGTGACGCTGTTAGATTTCCACTGCCTTGAAGAGTTCACACATGGGACTCACTTGAAGCCTGTGTTTTATATCCTATTTCTGTGAGCTAGGGTTAGAGAGCCTTCCTCTCTGGAGACTTTAGAGCCCTGTCTTGTGACTTCCTGTGCAACCTGCACTAGATTCTATGATCAATGGCTTGGACAGCAGCACTCTATGCTGGGTCAGGAACTGGCTGGAGGGCCGAGCCCAGAGAGTGGTGGTGAATGGTGCCACATCCAGCTGGCAGCCAGGCACTAGTGGTGTGCCCCAGGGATCAGTGCTGGGCCCCATGCTCTTCAAAATCTTTACTGATGATCTGGATGAGGGCATTGAGTCCATCATCAGTAAGTTTGCAGATGACACCAAGCTGGGGGCAGGAGTTGATCTGTTAGAGGGTAGGAGAGTTCTGCAGAGGCACTTTGACAGGCTGGACAGATGGGCAGAGTCCAAGGGCAGGAGATTGAACACATCTAAGTGCCATATTTAACACATCTAAGTTCCAGGTTCTACACATTGGCCACAGCAACCCCATGCAGTGCTACAGGCTGGGGTCAGAGTGGCTGGAGAGCAGCCAGGCAGAAAGGGACCTGGGGGCTGGTTGATAGTAGGCTGAACACGAGCCAGCAGTGTGCCCAGGTGGCCAAGAAGGCCAATGGCATCTTGGCCTGCATCAGGAACAGTGTGGCCAGCAGGAGCAGGGAGGTCATTCTGCCCCTGTATGCTGCACTGGTTAGGCCACAGCTTGAGTCCTGTGTCCAGTTCTGGGCCCCTCAGTTTAGGAGCTTGTCCTTGTAGCAATAGCTTGACCATCCTGAGATCACCAAATTATACTATCAACATACAGTGAGTCATGGGCAGATGATGTCAGCATGCTCTCTGAAGCACTGCCTGCTACCAGAAACATCTAAAGATTATGCAAATCACACAATCACAAAATTAAACAGGTTGGAGGAGACATCCAAGATCAAGTCCTACTGATCGCCCAACCCTAACTAATCAACTAGACCATGGCACTAAGGGCCTCATCCAGTCTCTTTTTAAACACTTCCAGGGATGATGACTCCACCACC